>OX352716.1:2500-12500 GCA_947095575.1 Electrophaes corylata | reverse complement strand
TGATGTTTAACGCCGCTTCTTTGGCCAGCTCATCTGCTCTCTCGTTTCCATTCATCCCCGCGTGAGCCTTGATCCAAAACAAGGTTACTTCCTTGTTTTGGACTGAGATACTAGCCAAGTTCTCCCGGATTTCTACTGCGAGAGGATGAATGGAACCTTGGTTTGTGGCAGTTTCTAGAGCTGATCGTGAGTCGCTGTATATGCCAAACGTAGTTTCTGGGCGTTTTTTAGCTTCCCGTGTGGCTCTACATATGGCGTAGAGTTCTGCTTGGTAGACTGTGCAGTATGATGGCAGCTTAAGTTTGAGGTTCTTTGTCTCTGCTTCGCTATTCCAGAAGGATAGCGCTGCACCGACCTTCCCCTCAATCTTGCTGCCATCTGTAAAGATGCGAACTGCCTGGTTGTTGTACTGCTCAACTTCTTGTTGGTCTACCAGTTTTATGAACTCTAGGCTCATATGCTTTGCCGGGTGTGGGGTCTTGCTGAATGCCACCATGTGCTCTATCTGTTAGGTTAGGTTAGGTTAGGTTAGGTTAGGTTAGGTTAGGTTAGGTTAGGTTAGGTTAGGTTAGGTTAGGTTAGGTTAGGTTAGGTTAGGTTAGGTTAGGTTAGGTTAGGTTAGGTTAGGTTAGGTTAGGTTAGGTTAGGTTAGGTTAGGTTAGGTTAGGTTAGGTTAGGTTAGGTTAGGTTAGGTTAGGTTAGGTTAGGTTAGGTTAGGTTAGGTTAGGTTAGGTTAGGTTAGGTTAGGTTAGGTTAGGTTAGGTTAGGTTAGGTTAGGTTAGGTTAGGTTAGGTTAGGTTAGGTTAGGTTAGGTTAGGTTAGGTTAGGTTAGGTTAGGTTAGGTTAGGTTAGGTTAGGTTAGGTTAGGTTAGGTTAGGTTAGGTTAGGTTAGGTTAGGTTAGGTTAGGTTAGGTTAGGTTAGGTTAGGTTAGGTTAGGTTAGGTTAGGTTAGGTTAGGTTAGGTTAGGTTAGGTTAGGTTAGGTTAGGTTAGGTTAGGTTAGGTTAGGTTAGGTTAGGTTAGGTTAGGTTAGGTTAGGTTAGGTTAGGTTAGGTTAGGTTAGGTTAGGTTAGGTTAGGTTAGGTTAGGTTAGGTTAGGTTAGGTTAGGTTAGGTTAGGTTAGGTTAGGTTAGGTTAGGTTAGGTTAGGTTAGGTTAGGTTAGGTTAGGTTAGGTTAGGTTAGGTTAGGTTAGGTTAGGTTAGGTTAGGTTAGGTTAGGTTAGGTTAGGTTAGGTTAGGTTAGGTTAGGTTAGGTTAGGTTAGGTTAGGTTAGGTTAGGTTAGGTTAGGTTAGGTTAGGTTAGGTTAGGTTAGGTTAGGTTAGGTTAGGTTAGGTTAGGTTAGGTTAGGTTAGGTTAGGTTAGGTTAGGTTAGGTTAGGTTAGGTTAGGTTAGGTTAGGTTAGGTTAGGTTAGGTTAGGTTAGGTTAGGTTAGGTTAGGTTAGGTTAGGTTAGGTTAGGTTAGGTTAGGTTAGGTTAGGTTAGGTTAGGTTAGGTTAGGTTAGGTTAGGTTAGGTTAGGTTAGGTTAGGTTAGGTTAGGTTAGGTTAGGTTAGGTTAGGTTAGGTTAGGTTAGGTTAGGTTAGGTTAGGTTAGGTTAGGTTAGGTTAGGTTAGGTTAGGTTAGGTTAGGTTAGGTTAGGTTAGGTTAGGTTAGGTTAGGTTAGGTTAGGTTAGGTTAGGTTAGGTTAGGTTAGGTTAGGTTAGGTTAGGTTAGGTTAGGTTAGGTTAGGTTAGGTTAGGTTAGGTTAGGTTAGGTTAGGTTAGGTTAGGTTAGGTTAGGTTAGGTTAGGTTAGGTTAGGTTAGGTTAGGTTAGGTTAGGTTAGGTTAGGTTAGGTTAGGTTAGGTTAGGTTAGGTTAGGTTAGGTTAGGTTAGGTTAGGTTAGGTTAGGTTAGGTTAGGTTAGGTTAGGTTAGGTTAGGTTAGGTTAGGTTAGGTTAGGTTAGGTTAGGTTAGGTTAGGTTAGGTTAGGTTAGGTTAGGTTAGGTTAGGTTAGGTTAGGTTAGGTTAGGTTAGGTTAGGTTAGGTTAGGTTAGGTTAGGTTAGGTTAGGTTAGGTTAGGTTAGGTTAGGTTAGGTTAGGTTAGGTTAGGTTAGGTTAGGTTAGGTTAGGTTAGGTTAGGTTAGGTTAGGTTAGGTTAGGTTAGGTTAGGTTAGGTTAGGTTAGGTTAGGTTAGGTTAGGTTAGGTTAGGTTAGGTTAGGTTAGGTTAGGTTAGGTTAGGTTAGGTTAGGTTAGGTTAGGTTAGGTTAGGTTAGGTTAGGTTAGGTTAGGTTAGGTTAGGTTAGGTTAGGTTAGGTTAGGTTAGGTTAGGTTAGGTTAGGTTAGGTTAGGTTAGGTTAGGTTAGGTTAGGTTAGGTTAGGTTAGGTTAGGTTAGGTTAGGTTAGGTTAGGTTAGGTTAGGTTAGGTTAGGTTAGGTTAGGTTAGGTTAGGTTAGGTTAGGTTAGGTTAGGTTAGGTTAGGTTAGGTTAGGTTAGGTTAGGTTAGGTTAGGTTAGGTTAGGTTAGGTTAGGTTAGGTTAGGTTAGGTTAGGTTAGGTTAGGTTAGGTTAGGTTAGGTTAGGTTAGGTTAGGTTAGGTTAGGTTAGGTTAGGTTAGGTTAGGTTAGGTTAGGTTAGGTTAGGTTAGGTTAGGTTAGGTTAGGTTAGGTTAGGTTAGGTTAGGTTAGGTTAGGTTAGGTTAGGTTAGGTTAGGTTAGGTTAGGTTAGGTTAGGTTAGGTTAGGTTAGGTTAGGTTAGGTTAGGTTAGGTTAGGTTAGGTTAGGTTAGGTTAGGTTAGGTTAGGTTAGGTTAGGTTAGGTTAGGTTAGGTTAGGTTAGGTTAGGTTAGGTTAGGTTAGGTTAGGTTAGGTTAGGTTAGGTTAGGTTAGGTTAGGTTAGGTTAGGTTAGGTTAGGTTAGGTTAGGTTAGGTTAGGTTAGGTTAGGTTAGGTTAGGTTAGGTTAGGTTAGGTTAGGTTAGGTTAGGTTAGGTTAGGTTAGGTTAGGTTAGGTTAGGTTAGGTTAGGTTAGGTTAGGTTAGGTTAGGTTAGGTTAGGTTAGGTTAGGTTAGGTTAGGTTAGGTTAGGTTAGGTTAGGTTAGGTTAGGTTAGGTTAGGTTAGGTTAGGTTAGGTTAGGTTAGGTTAGGTTAGGTTAGGTTAGGTTAGGTTAGGTTAGGTTAGGTTAGGTTAGGTTAGGTTAGGTTAGGTTAGGTTAGGTTAGGTTAGGTTAGGTTAGGTTAGGTTAGGTTAGGTTAGGTTAGGTTAGGTTAGGTTAGGTTAGGTTAGGTTAGGTTAGGTTAGGTTAGGTTAGGTTAGGTTAGGTTAGGTTAGGTTAGGTTAGGTTAGGTTAGGTTAGGTTAGGTTAGGTTAGGTTAGGTTAGGTTAGGTTAGGTTAGGTTAGGTTAGGTTAGGTTAGGTTAGGTTAGGTTAGGTTAGGTTAGGTTAGGTTAGGTTAGGTTAGGTTAGGTTAGGTTAGGTTAGGTTAGGTTAGGTTAGGTTAGGTTAGGTTAGGTTAGGTTAGGTTAGGTTAGGTTAGGTTAGGTTAGGTTAGGTTAGGTTAGGTTAGGTTAGGTTAGGTTAGGTTAGGTTAGGTTAGGTTAGGTTAGGTTAGGTTAGGTTAGGTTAGGTTAGGTTAGGTTAGGTTAGGTTAGGTTAGGTTAGGTTAGGTTAGGTTAGGTTAGGTTAGGTTAGGTTAGGTTAGGTTAGGTTAGGTTAGGTTAGGTTAGGTTAGGTTAGGTTAGGTTAGGTTAGGTTAGGTTAGGTTAGGTTAGGTTAGGTTAGGTTAGGTTAGGTTAGGTTAGGTTAGGTTAGGTTAGGTTAGGTTAGGTTAGGTTAGGTTAGGTTAGGTTAGGTTAGGTTAGGTTAGGTTAGGTTAGGTTAGGTTAGGTTAGGTTAGGTTAGGTTAGGTTAGGTTAGGTTAGGTTAGGTTAGGTTAGGTTAGGTTAGGTTAGGTTAGGTTAGGTTAGGTTAGGTTAGGTTAGGTTAGGTTAGGTTAGGTTAGGTTAGGTTAGGTTAGGTTAGGTTAGGTTAGGTTAGGTTAGGTTAGGTTAGGTTAGGTTAGGTTAGGTTAGGTTAGGTTAGGTTAGGTTAGGTTAGGTTAGGTTAGGTTAGGTTAGGTTAGGTTAGGTTAGGTTAGGTTAGGTTAGGTTAGGTTAGGTTAGGTTAGGTTAGGTTAGGTTAGGTTAGGTTAGGTTAGGTTAGGTTAGGTTAGGTTAGGTTAGGTTAGGTTAGGTTAGGTTAGGTTAGGTTAGGTTAGGTTAGGTTAGGTTAGGTTAGGTTAGGTTAGGTTAGGTTAGGTTAGGTTAGGTTAGGTTAGGTTAGGTTAGGTTAGGTTAGGTTAGGTTAGGTTAGGTTAGGTTAGGTTAGGTTAGGTTAGGTTAGGTTAGGTTAGGTTAGGTTAGGTTAGGTTAGGTTAGGTTAGGTTAGGTTAGGTTAGGTTAGGTTAGGTTAGGTTAGGTTAGGTTAGGTTAGGTTAGGTTAGGTTAGGTTAGGTTAGGTTAGGTTAGGTTAGGTTAGGTTAGGTTAGGTTAGGTTAGGTTAGGTTAGGTTAGGTTAGGTTAGGTTAGGTTAGGTTAGGTTAGGTTAGGTTAGGTTAGGTTAGGTTAGGTTAGGTTAGGTTAGGTTAGGTTAGGTTAGGTTAGGTTAGGTTAGGTTAGGTTAGGTTAGGTTAGGTTAGGTTAGGTTAGGTTAGGTTAGGTTAGGTTAGGTTAGGTTAGGTTAGGTTAGGTTAGGTTAGGTTAGGTTAGGTTAGGTTAGGTTAGGTTAGGTTAGGTTAGGTTAGGTTAGGTTAGGTTAGGTTAGGTTAGGTTAGGTTAGGTTAGGTTAGGTTAGGTTAGGTTAGGTTAGGTTAGGTTAGGTTAGGTTAGGTTAGGTTAGGTTAGGTTAGGTTAGGTTAGGTTAGGTTAGGTTAGGTTAGGTTAGGTTAGGTTAGGTTAGGTTAGGTTAGGTTAGGTTAGGTTAGGTTAGGTTAGGTTAGGTTAGGTTAGGTTAGGTTAGGTTAGGTTAGGTTAGGTTAGGTTAGGTTAGGTTAGGTTAGGTTAGGTTAGGTTAGGTTAGGTTAGGTTAGGTTAGGTTAGGTTAGGTTAGGTTAGGTTAGGTTAGGTTAGGTTAGGTTAGGTTAGGTTAGGTTAGGTTAGGTTAGGTTAGGTTAGGTTAGGTTAGGTTAGGTTAGGTTAGGTTAGGTTAGGTTAGGTTAGGTTAGGTTAGGTTAGGTTAGGTTAGGTTAGGTTAGGTTAGGTTAGGTTAGGTTAGGTTAGGTTAGGTTAGGTTAGGTTAGGTTAGGTTAGGTTAGGTTAGGTTAGGTTAGGTTAGGTTAGGTTAGGTTAGGTTAGGTTAGGTTAGGTTAGGTTAGGTTAGGTTAGGTTAGGTTAGGTTAGGTTAGGTTAGGTTAGGTTAGGTTAGGTTAGGTTAGGTTAGGTTAGGTTAGGTTAGGTTAGGTTAGGTTAGGTTAGGTTAGGTTAGGTTAGGTTAGGTTAGGTTAGGTTAGGTTAGGTTAGGTTAGGTTAGGTTAGGTTAGGTTAGGTTAGGTTAGGTTAGGTTAGGTTAGGTTAGGTTAGGTTAGGTTAGGTTAGGTTAGGTTAGGTTAGGTTAGGTTAGGTTAGGTTAGGTTAGGTTAGGTTAGGTTAGGTTAGGTTAGGTTAGGTTAGGTTAGGTTAGGTTAGGTTAGGTTAGGTTAGGTTAGGTTAGGTTAGGTTAGGTTAGGTTAGGTTAGGTTAGGTTAGGTTAGGTTAGGTTAGGTTAGGTTAGGTTAGGTTAGGTTAGGTTAGGTTAGGTTAGGTTAGGTTAGGTTAGGTTAGGTTAGGTTAGGTTAGGTTAGGTTAGGTTAGGTTAGGTTAGGTTAGGTTAGGTTAGGTTAGGTTAGGTTAGGTTAGGTTAGGTTAGGTTAGGTTAGGTTAGGTTAGGTTAGGTTAGGTTAGGTTAGGTTAGGTTAGGTTAGGTTAGGTTAGGTTAGGTTAGGTTAGGTTAGGTTAGGTTAGGTTAGGTTAGGTTAGGTTAGGTTAGGTTAGGTTAGGTTAGGTTAGGTTAGGTTAGGTTAGGTTAGGTTAGGTTAGGTTAGGTTAGGTTAGGTTAGGTTAGGTTAGGTTAGGTTAGGTTAGGTTAGGTTAGGTTAGGTTAGGTTAGGTTAGGTTAGGTTAGGTTAGGTTAGGTTAGGTTAGGTTAGGTTAGGTTAGGTTAGGTTAGGTTAGGTTAGGTTAGGTTAGGTTAGGTTAGGTTAGGTTAGGTTAGGTTAGGTTAGGTTAGGTTAGGTTAGGTTAGGTTAGGTTAGGTTAGGTTAGGTTAGGTTAGGTTAGGTTAGGTTAGGTTAGGTTAGGTTAGGTTAGGTTAGGTTAGGTTAGGTTAGGTTAGGTTAGGTTAGGTTAGGTTAGGTTAGGTTAGGTTAGGTTAGGTTAGGTTAGGTTAGGTTAGGTTAGGTTAGGTTAGGTTAGGTTAGGTTAGGTTAGGTTAGGTTAGGTTAGGTTAGGTTAGGTTAGGTTAGGTTAGGTTAGGTTAGGTTAGGTTAGGTTAGGTTAGGTTAGGTTAGGTTAGGTTAGGTTAGGTTAGGTTAGGTTAGGTTAGGTTAGGTTAGGTTAGGTTAGGTTAGGTTAGGTTAGGTTAGGTTAGGTTAGGTTAGGTTAGGTTAGGTTAGGTTAGGTTAGGTTAGGTTAGGTTAGGTTAGGTTAGGTTAGGTTAGGTTAGGTTAGGTTAGGTTAGGTTAGGTTAGGTTAGGTTAGGTTAGGTTAGGTTAGGTTAGGTTAGGTTAGGTTAGGTTAGGTTAGGTTAGGTTAGGTTAGGTTAGGTTAGGTTAGGTTAGGTTAGGTTAGGTTAGGTTAGGTTAGGTTAGGTTAGGTTAGGTTAGGTTAGGTTAGGTTAGGTTAGGTTAGGTTAGGTTAGGTTAGGTTAGGTTAGGTTAGGTTAGGTTAGGTTAGGTTAGGTTAGGTTAGGTTAGGTTAGGTTAGGTTAGGTTAGGTTAGGTTAGGTTAGGTTAGGTTAGGTTAGGTTAGGTTAGGTTAGGTTAGGTTAGGTTAGGTTAGGTTAGGTTAGGTTAGGTTAGGTTAGGTTAGGTTAGGTTAGGTTAGGTTAGGTTAGGTTAGGTTAGGTTAGGTTAGGTTAGGTTAGGTTAGGTTAGGTTAGGTTAGGTTAGGTTAGGTTAGGTTAGGTTAGGTTAGGTTAGGTTAGGTTAGGTTAGGTTAGGTTAGGTTAGGTTAGGTTAGGTTAGGTTAGGTTAGGTTAGGTTAGGTTAGGTTAGGTTAGGTTAGGTTAGGTTAGGTTAGGTTAGGTTAGGTTAGGTTAGGTTAGGTTAGGTTAGGTTAGGTTAGGTTAGGTTAGGTTAGGTTAGGTTAGGTTAGGTTAGGTTAGGTTAGGTTAGGTTAGGTTAGGTTAGGTTAGGTTAGGTTAGGTTAGGTTAGGTTAGGTTAGGTTAGGTTAGGTTAGGTTAGGTTAGGTTAGGTTAGGTTAGGTTAGGTTAGGTTAGGTTAGGTTAGGTTAGGTTAGGTTAGGTTAGGTTAGGTTAGGTTAGGTTAGGTTAGGTTAGGTTAGGTTAGGTTAGGTTAGGTTAGGTTAGGTTAGGTTAGGTTAGGTTAGGTTAGGTTAGGTTAGGTTAGGTTAGGTTAGGTTAGGTTAGGTTAGGTTAGGTTAGGTTAGGTTAGGTTAGGTTAGGTTAGGTTAGGTTAGGTTAGGTTAGGTTAGGTTAGGTTAGGTTAGGTTAGGTTAGGTTAGGTTAGGTTAGGTTAGGTTAGGTTAGGTTAGGTTAGGTTAGGTTAGGTTAGGTTAGGTTAGGTTAGGTTAGGTTAGGTTAGGTTAGGTTAGGTTAGGTTAGGTTAGGTTAGGTTAGGTTAGGTTAGGTTAGGTTAGGTTAGGTTAGGTTAGGTTAGGTTAGGTTAGGTTAGGTTAGGTTAGGTTAGGTTAGGTTAGGTTAGGTTAGGTTAGGTTAGGTTAGGTTAGGTTAGGTTAGGTTAGGTTAGGTTAGGTTAGGTTAGGTTAGGTTAGGTTAGGTTAGGTTAGGTTAGGTTAGGTTAGGTTAGGTTAGGTTAGGTTAGGTTAGGTTAGGTTAGGTTAGGTTAGGTTAGGTTAGGTTAGGTTAGGTTAGGTTAGGTTAGGTTAGGTTAGGTTAGGTTAGGTTAGGTTAGGTTAGGTTAGGTTAGGTTAGGTTAGGTTAGGTTAGGTTAGGTTAGGTTAGGTTAGGTTAGGTTAGGTTAGGTTAGGTTAGGTTAGGTTAGGTTAGGTTAGGTTAGGTTAGGTTAGGTTAGGTTAGGTTAGGTTAGGTTAGGTTAGGTTAGGTTAGGTTAGGTTAGGTTAGGTTAGGTTAGGTTAGGTTAGGTTAGGTTAGGTTAGGTTAGGTTAGGTTAGGTTAGGTTAGGTTAGGTTAGGTTAGGTTAGGTTAGGTTAGGTTAGGTTAGGTTAGGTTAGGTTAGGTTAGGTTAGGTTAGGTTAGGTTAGGTTAGGTTAGGTTAGGTTAGGTTAGGTTAGGTTAGGTTAGGTTAGGTTAGGTTAGGTTAGGTTAGGTTAGGTTAGGTTAGGTTAGGTTAGGTTAGGTTAGGTTAGGTTAGGTTAGGTTAGGTTAGGTTAGGTTAGGTTAGGTTAGGTTAGGTTAGGTTAGGTTAGGTTAGGTTAGGTTAGGTTAGGTTAGGTTAGGTTAGGTTAGGTTAGGTTAGGTTAGGTTAGGTTAGGTTAGGTTAGGTTAGGTTAGGTTAGGTTAGGTTAGGTTAGGTTAGGTTAGGTTAGGTTAGGTTAGGTTAGGTTAGGTTAGGTTAGGTTAGGTTAGGTTAGGTTAGGTTAGGTTAGGTTAGGTTAGGTTAGGTTAGGTTAGGTTAGGTTAGGTTAGGTTAGGTTAGGTTAGGTTAGGTTAGGTTAGGTTAGGTTAGGTTAGGTTAGGTTAGGTTAGGTTAGGTTAGGTTAGGTTAGGTTAGGTTAGGTTAGGTTAGGTTAGGTTAGGTTAGGTTAGGTTAGGTTAGGTTAGGTTAGGTTAGGTTAGGTTAGGTTAGGTTAGGTTAGGTTAGGTTAGGTTAGGTTAGGTTAGGTTAGGTTAGGTTAGGTTAGGTTAGGTTAGGTTAGGTTAGGTTAGGTTAGGTTAGGTTAGGTTAGGTTAGGTTAGGTTAGGTTAGGTTAGGTTAGGTTAGGTTAGGTTAGGTTAGGTTAGGTTAGGTTAGGTTAGGTTAGGTTAGGTTAGGTTAGGTTAGGTTAGGTTAGGTTAGGTTAGGTTAGGTTAGGTTAGGTTAGGTTAGGTTAGGTTAGGTTAGGTTAGGTTAGGTTAGGTTAGGTTAGGTTAGGTTAGGTTAGGTTAGGTTAGGTTAGGTTAGGTTAGGTTAGGTTAGGTTAGGTTAGGTTAGGTTAGGTTAGGTTAGGTTAGGTTAGGTTAGGTTAGGTTAGGTTAGGTTAGGTTAGGTTAGGTTAGGTTAGGTTAGGTTAGGTTAGGTTAGGTTAGGTTAGGTTAGGTTAGGTTAGGTTAGGTTAGGTTAGGTTAGGTTAGGTTAGGTTAGGTTAGGTTAGGTTAGGTTAGGTTAGGTTAGGTTAGGTTAGGTTAGGTTAGGTTAGGTTAGGTTAGGTTAGGTTAGGTTAGGTTAGGTTAGGTTAGGTTAGGTTAGGTTAGGTTAGGTTAGGTTAGGTTAGGTTAGGTTAGGTTAGGTTAGGTTAGGTTAGGTTAGGTTAGGTTAGGTTAGGTTAGGTTAGGTTAGGTTAGGTTAGGTTAGGTTAGGTTAGGTTAGGTTAGGTTAGGTTAGGTTAGGTTAGGTTAGGTTAGGTTAGGTTAGGTTAGGTTAGGTTAGGTTAGGTTAGGTTAGGTTAGGTTAGGTTAGGTTAGGTTAGGTTAGGTTAGGTTAGGTTAGGTTAGGTTAGGTTAGGTTAGGTTAGGTTAGGTTAGGTTAGGTTAGGTTAGGTTAGGTTAGGTTAGGTTAGGTTAGGTTAGGTTAGGTTAGGTTAGTAGGTTAGGTTAGGTTAGGTTAGGTTAGGTTAGGTTAGGTTAGGTTAGGTTAGGTTAGGTTAGGTTAGGTTAGGTTAGGTTAGGTTAGGTTAGGTTAGGTTAGGTTAGGTTAGTTAGGTTAGGTTAGGTTAGG
>OX352715.1:11556637-11583226 GCA_947095575.1 Electrophaes corylata | reverse complement strand
CCTAACCTAACCTAACCTAACCTAACCTAACCTAACCTAACCTAACCTAACCTAACCTAACCTAACCTAACCTAACCTAACCTAACCTAACCTAACCTAACCTAACCTAACCTAACCTAACCTAACCTAACCTAACCTAACCTAACCTAACCTAACCTAACCTAACCTAACCTAACCTAACCTAACCTAACCTAACCTAACCTAACCTAACCTAACCTAACCTAACCTAACCTAACCTAACCTAACCTAACCTAACCTAACCTAACCTAACCTAACCTAACCTAACCTAACCTAACCTAACCTAACCTAACCTAACCTAACCTAACCTAACCTAACCTAACCTAACCTAACCTAACCTAACCTAACCTAACCTAACCTAACCTAACCTAACCTAACCTAACCTAACCTAACCTAACCTAACCTAACCTAACCTAACCTAACCTAACCTAACCTAACCTAACCTAACCTAACCTAACCTAACCTAACCTAACCTAACCTAACCTAACCTAACCTAACCTAACCTAACCTAACCTAACCTAACCTAACCTAACCTAACCTAACCTAACCTAACCTAACCTAACCTAACCTAACCTAACCTAACCTAACCTAACCTAACCTAACCTAACCTAACCTAACCTAACCTAACCTAACCTAACCTAACCTAACCTAACCTAACCTAACCTAACCTAACCTAACCTAACCTAACCTAACCTAACCTAACCTAACCTAACCTAACCTAACCTAACCTAACCTAACCTAACCTAACCTAACCTAACCTAACCTAACCTAACCTAACCTAACCTAACCTAACCTAACCTAACCTAACCTAACCTAACCTAACCTAACCTAACCTAACCTAACCTAACCTAACCTAACCTAACCTAACCTAACCTAACCTAACCTAACCTAACCTAACCTAACCTAACCTAACCTAACCTAACCTAACCTAACCTAACCTAACCTAACCTAACCTAACCTAACCTAACCTAACCTAACCTAACCTAACCTAACCTAACCTAACCTAACCTAACCTAACCTAACCTAACCTAACCTAACCTAACCTAACCTAACCTAACCTAACCTAACCTAACCTAACCTAACCTAACCTAACCTAACCTAACCTAACCTAACCTAACCTAACCTAACCTAACCTAACCTAACCTAACCTAACCTAACCTAACCTAACCTAACCTAACCTAACCTAACCTAACCTAACCTAACCTAACCTAACCTAACCTAACCTAACCTAACCTAACCTAACCTAACCTAACCTAACCTAACCTAACCTAACCTAACCTAACCTAACCTAACCTAACCTAACCTAACCTAACCTAACCTAACCTAACCTAACCTAACCTAACCTAACCTAACCTAACCTAACCTAACCTAACCTAACCTAACCTAACCTAACCTAACCTAACCTAACCTAACCTAACCTAACCTAACCTAACCTAACCTAACCTAACCTAACCTAACCTAACCTAACCTAACCTAACCTAACCTAACCTAACCTAACCTAACCTAACCTAACCTAACCTAACCTAACCTAACCTAACCTAACCTAACCTAACCTAACCTAACCTAACCTAACCTAACCTAACCTAACCTAACCTAACCTAACCTAACCTAACCTAACCTAACCTAACCTAACCTAACCTAACCTAACCTAACCTAACCTAACCTAACCTAACCTAACCTAACCTAACCTAACCTAACCTAACCTAACCTAACCTAACCTAACCTAACCTAACCTAACCTAACCTAACCTAACCTAACCTAACCTAACCTAACCTAACCTAACCTAACCTAACCTAACCTAACCTAACCTAACCTAACCTAACCTAACCTAACCTAACCTAACCTAACCTAACCTAACCTAACCTAACCTAACCTAACCTAACCTAACCTAACCTAACCTAACCTAACCTAACCTAACCTAACCTAACCTAACCTAACCTAACCTAACCTAACCTAACCTAACCTAACCTAACCTAACCTAACCTAACCTAACCTAACCTAACCTAACCTAACCTAACCTAACCTAACCTAACCTAACCTAACCTAACCTAACCTAACCTAACCTAACCTAACCTAACCTAACCTAACCTAACCTAACCTAACCTAACCTAACCTAACCTAACCTAACCTAACCTAACCTAACCTAACCTAACCTAACCTAACCTAACCTAACCTAACCTAACCTAACCTAACCTAACCTAACCTAACCTAACCTAACCTAACCTAACCTAACCTAACCTAACCTAACCTAACCTAACCTAACCTAACCTAACCTAACCTAACCTAACCTAACCTAACCTAACCTAACCTAACCTAACCTAACCTAACCTAACCTAACCTAACCTAACCTAACCTAACCTAACCTAACCTAACCTAACCTAACCTAACCTAACCTAACCTAACCTAACCTAACCTAACCTAACCTAACCTAACCTAACCTAACCTAACCTAACCTAACCTAACCTAACCTAACCTAACCTAACCTAACCTAACCTAACCTAACCTAACCTAACCTAACCTAACCTAACCTAACCTAACCTAACCTAACCTAACCTAACCTAACCTAACCTAACCTAACCTAACCTAACCTAACCTAACCTAACCTAACCTAACCTAACCTAACCTAACCTAACCTAACCTAACCTAACCTAACCTAACCTAACCTAACCTAACCTAACCTAACCTAACCTAACCTAACCTAACCTAACCTAACCTAACCTAACCTAACCTAACCTAACCTAACCTAACCTAACCTAACCTAACCTAACCTAACCTAACCTAACCTAACCTAACCTAACCTAACCTAACCTAACCTAACCTAACCTAACCTAACCTAACCTAACCTAACCTAACCTAACCTAACCTAACCTAACCTAACCTAACCTAACCTAACCTAACCTAACCTAACCTAACCTAACCTAACCTAACCTAACCTAACCTAACCTAACCTAACCTAACCTAACCTAACCTAACCTAACCTAACCTAACCTAACCTAACCTAACCTAACCTAACCTAACCTAACCTAACCTAACCTAACCTAACCTAACCTAACCTAACCTAACCTAACCTAACCTAACCTAACCTAACCTAACCTAACCTAACCTAACCTAACCTAACCTAACCTAACCTAACCTAACCTAACCTAACCTAACCTAACCTAACCTAACCTAACCTAACCTAACCTAACCTAACCTAACCTAACCTAACCTAACCTAACCTAACCTAACCTAACCTAACCTAACCTAACCTAACCTAACCTAACCTAACCTAACCTAACCTAACCTAACCTAACCTAACCTAACCTAACCTAACCTAACCTAACCTAACCTAACCTAACCTAACCTAACCTAACCTAACCTAACCTAACCTAACCTAACCTAACCTAACCTAACCTAACCTAACCTAACCTAACCTAACCTAACCTAACCTAACCTAACCTAACCTAACCTAACCTAACCTAACCTAACCTAACCTAACCTAACCTAACCTAACCTAACCTAACCTAACCTAACCTAACCTAACCTAACCTAACCTAACCTAACCTAACCTAACCTAACCTAACCTAACCTAACCTAACCTAACCTAACCTAACCTAACCTAACCTAACCTAACCTAACCTAACCTAACCTAACCTAACCTAACCTAACCTAACCTAACCTAACCTAACCTAACCTAACCTAACCTAACCTAACCTAACCTAACCTAACCTAACCTAACCTAACCTAACCTAACCTAACCTAACCTAACCTAACCTAACCTAACCTAACCTAACCTAACCTAACCTAACCTAACCTAACCTAACCTAACCTAACCTAACCTAACCTAACCTAACCTAACCTAACCTAACCTAACCTAACCTAACCTAACCTAACCTAACCTAACCTAACCTAACCTAACCTAACCTAACCTAACCTAACCTAACCTAACCTAACCTAACCTAACCTAACCTAACCTAACCTAACCTAACCTAACCTAACCTAACCTAACCTAACCTAACCTAACCTAACCTAACCTAACCTAACCTAACCTAACCTAACCTAACCTAACCTAACCTAACCTAACCTAACCTAACCTAACCTAACCTAACCTAACCTAACCTAACCTAACCTAACCTAACCTAACCTAACCTAACCTAACCTAACCTAACCTAACCTAACCTAACCTAACCTAACCTAACCTAACCTAACCTAACCTAACCTAACCTAACCTAACCTAACCTAACCTAACCTAACCTAACCTAACCTAACCTAACCTAACCTAACCTAACCTAACCTAACCTAACCTAACCTAACCTAACCTAACCTAACCTAACCTAACCTAACCTAACCTAACCTAACCTAACCTAACCTAACCTAACCTAACCTAACCTAACCTAACCTAACCTAACCTAACCTAACCTAACCTAACCTAACCTAACCTAACCTAACCTAACCTAACCTAACCTAACCTAACCTAACCTAACCTAACCTAACCTAACCTAACCTAACCTAACCTAACCTAACCTAACCTAACCTAACCTAACCTAACCTAACCTAACCTAACCTAACCTAACCTAACCTAACCTAACCTAACCTAACCTAACCTAACCTAACCTAACCTAACCTAACCTAACCTAACCTAACCTAACCTAACCTAACCTAACCTAACCTAACCTAACCTAACCTAACCTAACCTAACCTAACCTAACCTAACCTAACCTAACCTAACCTAACCTAACCTAACCTAACCTAACCTAACCTAACCTAACCTAACCTAACCTAACCTAACCTAACCTAACCTAACCTAACCTAACCTAACCTAACCTAACCTAACCTAACCTAACCTAACCTAACCTAACCTAACCTAACCTAACCTAACCTAACCTAACCTAACCTAACCTAACCTAACCTAACCTAACCTAACCTAACCTAACCTAACCTAACCTAACCTAACCTAACCTAACCTAACCTAACCGATAAAAACTGAAAAAATTTTATTGACATACAGTCGCGTGCGACCTATCAAATTAAGCGTCTCGGTGCCCATATAACGATCGTATTCTGTTACGACCCATCGTTTATACATAAATTTTGACTTTTCGAAGTTTTAAGCATTTTTTGTTTAAAAACTTATAAAATTTTCATTAATTTTCGGCTTTATAAATTCTGTATTCCAAATTATTAGCTTCTGTTTATTTCTAAAATTGTAGTCTATCGCATCGGTTGTTTTCCCAGCTGCAGAGTGTCGTTTCGATAGTAAAAAGTCAAATTATTGACCGTTTTGCACTCGAAAACGACATTTTGTGTAAGGAAAAAGCGATAAAATATTTTTCTTGACTCCAACTTAAAGTGAATATAGCCGTGTAGTACATCATAAAAAGCGGCTCGCCGCGCTCTAGTTATCGAGCGAGTGCACCTATTCACTTGTCATAGAAGAATTTTCGAGAAACTGCAATTTTCCGGTATTTTTTGTAATTTTAGTGTGTTTTGGGTGGTTTTTTAAACTTTTGTCCAACACCTGGCTTGAATCTGCACTTCTCGTGGCTGGATCACCTTTGCCCGACGTCACTGCACGTACCTGCAACAGAAAAAACACAAATATTAGCCAAAAAGTGAAAAAAATCGCCCGCCCACCCACCCAGATTGCAGTTACTAAGGTAAAGATACAGAATTTCAAACAGTAAATCATCGATAACTTTTAAAGTAGACCACATAATTGGACACGGTTTTCAGGACAGTACTCGTACGTCTTTAGGCTTATTGTTTGTCTTACTAGACAGGCTCCAACTGGAGTCACTTACTGATTGACCATATACAGAGATAACTATTGTTATATCTGTTTGATTTTACTTTAAGTTGACCTTCGTGATAGTTTATTTTCTTTATTTTGTATTTTACTTGTTTTACAACCTACTCACCTTTTTACAACTTTTACAAATTTACGCCATCTTTATATTTAGAAGTTGACGAGTTCCTTGACGAGTGTTTTTAACAATGGTCAGTTTTCACACCCCTAAGAAAGGGCTTAAGCCCACAGTTGAAGAGCATAGCCCAACATCATCTGGGCACACAAGTAGACAAGTCCCAACCTTGCGGGAACATGAAATAAGCAAAACAACAGGAGCACACTCTTCAAATGTGCGCAAGAGCATAGGAGAGTGGGAGTCCGGGAAATCTGTAGAAGTGCCAAAGACAACCTCACCACCAAAGAAACCTGTGTCGATGGAACCCACTAGGCCGAAATCACTGAGGACTCTCTCACAAGACAGCAAGGCCCCAGCCCGAAGAACATCGATGGAAGCAGTGGGAAGTCCACCGACACAGCTAAAACTCAAGTATAACGACCGTTTGACAGAAGCGAAAGCATGTGTCCAAAAGGCTAAAACACACCTCGGTAACTCAAGAAATATCAAAACTGAGATAAAGAATGAGGTGACACAGGCGATCGAACGGTTGTATCAACTGGTTAAGGAAGCAGATAGTGTAAAAGGGCAGGGACAGAAGAAAGCTAATGAACCCGAGAAGGAAACAGAACCTGGAAAAGAAAAAGAACCTGAAGAAAAACCATCGAAAGAACAGAAAAAAGAAGAACAAGAGCTCATGAGAAAAATTGAAGAACACGCTAAACTTATTCAAGAAAGCAACGAGAAAATGGAAAAACTGAAAGAGACGATCGAAAAACAACAAGAGATCCAAGAAAAGATGACGTACGCGAGTGTGGCAGCGGTGCATCCCAAGAGACACTTCCCGGAGCAGACCGCGCTACACTCAGTCGTGGTCACAGCCAAAGACGAGACAGAAACAGGGGATGAAATACTGAACAGGATAAGGGAGGTGGTCAAGGCAAAAGAAGGAGGAATAGAAGTGGAAAGAATACGGAAAGGAAAGGATAGGAAAGTGATCGTGGGCTGCAGAACAGAGAAAGACAGGGAGCAAATAAAAGAAAGGCTCAAGAGAGCGGAAGAGCATCTAAATGTACAAGAAGTGAAGAACAAAAACCCACTAGTTATACTGAAGGACGTTCTTCAATATAACAGCGACAAAGATATCCTGGAAGCTCTGTGGACGCAAAACAAAAAAGTTTTAAAAGACCTAGTAGAACAAGAGAACAAGGCAGAAATCCTGTATAAAAAACGATCGCGGAACCCTCAAGCACACAGCGTGGTCATGAGGGTGTCGCCCGGTGTCTGGCAACGATTGATGGACGCAGAATCGATCAAGATTGACCTACAAAGAGTAAAACTGTATGACCAGTCACCACTGGTCCAGTGCTCGCTCTGCCTAGGCTATGGGCACGGCCGACGATTCTGTAAGGAGACCGTCGAAAAGTGCAGCCACTGTGGCGGCCCCCACATGAAAGTAAACTGCGTAGATTGGCTCGCTGGGGCAACCCCAACGTGCTGTAACTGTGTGCACGCCAAGTATGAAAAAGTCGATCACAATGCCTTCAGCGCTGAATGCCCGATCAGGAAGAAGTGGGATACTATAGCACGGGCCACGATAGCATACCAGTGCTAAGGTGGTCCCATGTGTGATATCTTCCTCGACCAGCGCAAGGGCCTACTACATAGCCCAAGTAAATTTGCAAAGAAAGGAACTGGCAACACAAGAGATAATGCTTATGGCAAGTAAAAGGAAAATGGCTTTTGCGCTGCTTCAAGAACCGTACGTAGGAGCGATAGGCAGAATGAAGAACTACGGGGGGGCCAGGGTCTTCCAAAACTCAAACCAAGGAGATGGCACTATAAAGGCAGCAATAGCCGTCTTCGATGACGAAATGGATGTCATCCAGCTACCGAGCCTCACCACAAACAACATCGCAGTGGTGAAGTTAAAAACGAGTACTTGGGAGATTGTGGTTGCCTCGTTTTACTTCGAGCCTGACCACACTACTATTGAACCGTACCTAGAACAACTGAGGAAGATAGAACAGGAAGAAAAACCTACGAACCTAATAATCGGGGGAGATGCGAATGCAAAGAGCCCCTGGTGGGGAAGTAACATCGTAGACCACAAGGGCGAGGAATTGTCAGGATTTCTAGAAGAGACAGGCTTGCAGATACTCAACGACGGCAATATCCCTACGTTTGACACAATAAGGGGCAACAAGCAGTATACCAGCTTTGTGGACATAACGGCCTGCACAACGAATATGCTAAGTTTGATTGAAGACTGGAGAGTTAACGAAGGCGAGATAAGTTCGGACCACAACGCAATATCATTTAAAATTAGGCTCACTAAATCAAAAGGAATTACGATAAACCGAACCACTAGAATCTTCAACAGCAAAAAAGCCAATTGGAACCAGTTTAATGAGAAAATGGCCCAATTGCTAGAGGAAAACGACATCAATATAGAAGAAATAGAAAGAATAAGTAGTAAAATAGAATTAGAACAAAAAGTAGAATCATACATCAATACAATCGTAAATACATGTGACAGTACTATACCAAAAATAAAACCATATAATAAACTTACCTTACCGTGGTGGTCCGAAGAACTCGAAGAACTGAAGAATGAAGTCAAAACCAAGAAGCGTCGAATTCGATGTGCAGCGCCGGTCCGGAGGAGCAAAGTCGTCGATGAGTACCTGCAAGCAAAAGAAAAGTATGAGAAAGAAGCCAAGAAGGCACAGACAGAGAGCTGGAAGGAGTTTTGTGGGAGACAAGACAGAGAAGGGCTATGGGAGGGGATTTATAGAGTGATAGGAAGGACTACAAAGAGGCAGGAGGACATTCCCCTGATGAAGGAAGGTAAGGTGCTATGCGCCAAGCAGTCGGCAAAGATGCTGGCGGAAATCTTTTACCCGGAGGACTTGGAAAGTGAGGATAACGAAGACCACCGACGGACAAGAGCAGAAGCTGACAGAGTAAACGACTGGGTCCATGATGAGCACCATGACCCACCGTTTACAATGGAGGAGCTTAATACCGCGATGGGCAGTTTCAATCCCAAAAAAGCTCCGGGTAGGGATGGTCTTACGGCAGACATCTGCGCCAAGGCAATAGCACGAGATCCAGGGGTGTACCTTGCTCTAGCTAACAAATGTCTCACGATGCACCACTTTCCAACCACCTGGAAAGAGGCCACGGTAATAGTCCTGAGAAAGCCGGGGAAAAAAGATTACACAGACCCTAAGGCATACAGACCGATCGGCTTACTCCCGGTAATGGGGAAGATCCTGGAGAAGATGCTAGTTGGACGCATAAAATGGCATGTGATTCCGAGGATTAGTACTCGCCAGTACGGTTTCATGCCCCAGAAGAGCACCGAGGACTCCCTCTATGATCTTGTGCAACACATACGTACCAAACTGGAACAGAAAAAACTGATAACAATGGTATCACTAGACATAGAGGGAGCATTCGACAGCGCCTGGTGGCCAGCTATAAGAACCAGACTGGCTGAGGAAGAGTGCCCCGTGAACATACGAAGGCTCTTGGACAGCTACCTACAGGATCGCAGTGTGAGAGTTAGGTATGCCGGGCAGGAACACGCAAGGAAGACCAACAAAGGGTGCGTCCAGGGATCAATAGGCGGACCAATGCTGTGGAACATTCTTCTGGACCCCCTTTTGAGAGGCCTCGAACGGAGAAGGGACTACTGTCAGGCCTTCGCCGACGACGTTGTCCTGGTCTTTGATGGGGATACGGCGCTTGAAGTCCAAAGACAGGCAAATGCCGCTCTCGACTATGTTCGGGAGTGGGGTGTCAAAAACAAGTTGAAATTTGCACCACACAAAACTAATGCAATGGTCATAACAAGGAAACTGAAGTTTGACACACCACTTCTGAGGATGGACGGGATCGGTATTGGCATGTCTGAGGAAATAAAAATTCTAGGGGTAACGATAGACCACAAGCTGACATTCAATAACCACGCAGCGAATGTCTGCAAGAAGGCTCTCAACATATATAAGAAGCTAGCCACAGCAGCCAGAGTCAGTTGGGGTCTACACCCAGAAGTCATTAGGACTATTTACGTAGCAACGGTAGAACCAGTGATACTATATGCTGCGAGTGTCTGGGCACAAGAGACTAAAAAGATAGGAGTGCAGAAACAGCTTAACGCCGTGCAGAGAGGCTTTGCTCAGAAATTAACGAAAGCGTACCGGACAGTCTCACTAAATTCAGCCCTAGTGCTGGCTGGGATGCTCCCGCTAGATCTCCGAATACAAGAGGCAGCCGCCCTGTATAAGATTAAGCGAGGGGCACCCCTTCCAGTGCTAGCAGATAGAGAAGTGGAGAGGATGGTAAGTTTCACGACGACTCCTCACCCAGCTGAATATATTGGCCTGGAGTTCACCAACCTGATCGACCAGGAAGCTGTTGATAGTCATAACACCCAGGACGTCAAAATATTCACCGATGGCAGCAAAATAGAGGGTCAAGTCGGAGCGGCTCTGTCTTTATGGAAAGGCGAAGCCGAGACAAAAACCCTCAAGTTTAAGCTGTCCACGTACTGCACAGTGTATCAGGCTGAACTCCTGGCCATATGCCAAGCCACAAGGGAGATACTTAAACGTAGAGAGCAAAGCTTTGGGCTGTACAGTGACTCCAAATCAGCACTGGAAACTATCGCGAACCCAGGCTCCATACATCCACTCGCTATTGAAACCCGCAGTAACCTCCGGGGGGCTTTGACCCAAAACAAGCATATATCCCTGTTTTGGATCAAGGCCCACGCTGGACTGGAGGGTAATGAGCGCGCGGATCAGCTCGCGAAAGAGGCCGCGCTAAAAACTAAACGGAAACCCGACTATGAACACTGCCCGGTATCATTTGTTAAAAGACAGATCAGACTTGAGACACTTGACAAATGGAACACTAGATATAAGACAAGTAGCTCAGCGACTATAACTAAGATGTTTTTTCCTGACGCCGTGAGTGCATACAAGATCGTTAGACAACTAGAACTGACTAATATAATGACGCAAACAATGACGGGGCATGGTGGGTTCTCCGAATATTTGACACGATTCAAATGTAAGGAGAACCCATCATGCATCTGCGACCCAGGCGTGAGTGAAACAGTTCCGCACATTTTGTTTGAATGTCCCGTTAGCGCTTTGAAGAGACACGAGATAGAACAGAAGCTAGAATGTAAGCTGGATGCAAACAGTGTAAATTCTTTAATAGTAAACAAAAATAAGAGAAATAATCTAATAGAGTATTGTACAAAAGTTGTAGAAAATGTAATAAAGAGAAACAAAGATGCATAAAATATGGTGAATATATATTATATGATATATATAAACAGCATATATAGACCGTAGCATAAGCAAACTTAAGTTATATAGGATAGTACTTACATTGTATATGGTTATATGATAAAACGTAAACAAAATGTATAAAATTAAGAAAACATAGAATAAACTAAGAGTAAAATAGCATAATATAATAAACAAAACATGTAATTAAATATAAGATCCCCCTTAGACCCCAAGAGGGTAAGATAAGTATGTTAACCCCACCTGTAGCTAGAAATAAAGTGAAAACTGTCTTTGATTTCGTCAAAGGAACGAGTATAAAAAAAAAAAAAAAAAAAAAAAAAAAAAAAAAAAAAAAAAAAAAAAACCTAACCTAACCTAACCTAACCTAACCTAACCTAACCTAACCTAACCTAACCTAACCTAACCTAACCTAACCTAACCTAACCTAACCTAACCTAACCTAACCTAACCTAACCTAACCTAACCTAACCTAACCTAACCTAACCTAACCTAACCTAACCTAACCTAACCTAACCTAACCTAACCTAACCTAACCTAACCTAACCTAACCTAACCTAACCTAACCTAACCTAACCTAACCTAACCTAACCTAACCTAACCTAACCTAACCTAACCTAACCTAACCTAACCTAACCTAACCTAACCTAACCTAACCTAACCTAACCTAACCTAACCTAACCTAACCTAACCTAACCTAACCTAACCTAACCTAACCTAACCTAACCTAACCTAACCTAACCTAACCTAACCTAACCTAACCTAACCTAACCTAACCTAACCTAACCTAACCTAACCTAACCTAACCTAACCTAACCTAACCTAACCTAACCTAACCTAACCTAACCTAACCTAACCTAACCTAACCTAACCTAACCTAACCTAACCTAACCTAACCTAACCTAACCTAACCTAACCTAACCTAACCTAACCTAACCTAACCTAACCTAACCTAACCTAACCTAACCTAACCTAACCTAACCTAACCTAACCTAACCTAACCTAACCTAACCTAACCTAACCTAACCTAACCTAACCTAACCTAACCTAACCTAACCTAACCTAACCTAACCTAACCTAACCTAACCTAACCTAACCTAACCTAACCTAACCTAACCTAACCTAACCTAACCTAACCTAACCTAACCTAACCTAACCTAACCTAACCTAACCTAACCTAACCTAACCTAACCTAACCTAACCTAACCTAACCTAACCTAACCTAACCTAACCTAACCTAACCTAACCTAACCTAACCTAACCTAACCTAACCTAACCTAACCTAACCTAACCTAACCTAACCTAACCTAACCTAACCTAACCTAACCTAACCTAACCTAACCTAACCTTTTTTTTTTTTTTTTTTTTTTTTTTTTTGTTTTGGGAAAAATGCATTACGCATCCCCCCCCATTGGAGGGTGGGAGGGGTATGAGGGACTCCCCGGCCCAAAGGACCGGTATACCCACTAAACAACCCAGCGGCGCTCCTGCTTCGTCTAAGTGGAGGGGGACTGGGAAACCGGCAGAGCCTTTACATCCAGTCCCCCACCGACGATGGCCCGCCTTTACAGCGGGGCCCGCACGCCCCCCCCTGTAGGAAGGAGCCCGGGAACGACTGCGACTCTGTCGTTCCCGCCCAACGAAGATGGTGAATGGGTGCAATGCGGGAGAAGACGCCTCCACGTCTTGCTCCCGCCATTCACCACCACATGGGGAGAGAGAAGACTATTGTCGTCTTCTTCTACCCCTTCGCCGCCGACACGGCGGAGCGAGAGGGTCCTCCTCCCGCGCGCGCTCTGCCGCCTCTTTCTGTGACATCACTTCCTCACAGAAGGAGGCGACCGCTGCCCAACCCTCCTCACTCCCCAGCATGGAGTTGACCACACTGGTAAGCGAGAGGTCAGACCCGACTACTGCTTGTAGTTCCTGGCGTGGCCCGGACCACGATGGGCATACCTCTAGAGTGTGCTGCGCCGTATCCTGAACCGCGCCACACTCATGACACAACGGCGCCTCCTCTCTTCCTATCAGGTGCAGGCATGCCCCGAAACATCCATGCCCAGATAAAACCTGCACTAGTCGGAACGAGAGGAAGCCATGGGAACGCTCGAGCCAATCTCGTAAGACTGGCCCGAGCGCGTCCAACGTTCGGCGGCCAAACACTGCGGAGGCGAGGTCCTCTGTCCAATGGTGGACGATTGAGTCCCTCGCTTCTCGCCGAACGGCCTCCCGCTCTGCTGGGGCGGGATGCTCCCCGAGTGCCCTGCGCCCCGCCGTCCACTCGTAAACTTTTGCGAGCACCCACGCCTCAAGCTCCCAAGGAGGGGTGCCCGCCAGAGCACATGCCGCCGCGAAGCTTACCGAGCGGTAAGCCCTCGCCACCCGCTGCGCGATGGCCCTTTGTGGCCTCCGGATCGCGGCAACGTTCTCCCTCCTTTGAAGGGAGTCCGCCCAGATGGGGGCTCCGTAAAGGGCCATGCTTCTCAAGATGCCGGCATACAGTTCCCGGCATCGCACTTTGGGCCCTCCGATATTTGGGAGGAGCCACGACAGCGCGCCCGCAACCTTCAGCAGGCGCGTCGACAGCCCGCTGAAGTGCTGGGTGAAGCGCCACCTACTGTCGAGTACTAGGCCCAGATATTTCATCTGGGTCTTCACCTCGACCCTTACACCCTCCACAACGATGTGGGCGTCAGTGGGGATGCGCTGCCGAGACCCGTGGAAAAACACGGCCTCAGTCTTGTGCAGCGCCACTTCTAATCCTAGCCGACGGATCCTTCCCGCAACCAAGGAACCGCCAGCCGAAGCCAGGCTTGCCGCCTCCCTAAAGCTTCCCCCCCGGGCAGTGAGAAGCGTGTCATCTGCGTAACAGATAACACTCGTGCTCTGGAGGAGAGCTCCCCGCAGGAGCCAATCGAACCCGATGTTCCACAGGAGTGGTCCTAAGACGGACCCCTGCGGAACGCCGGACTCTGCGCCGTATCGCCGAAGTTGGCCTGCTTTGTCTACGAGCAGGACCGCTCGGTCCTCCAAGTAACTAACCAGGAGGCTCCGCAAGTACTGAGGCACACCATGGTAACGGAGCGCCTCTAGGATTGTCGAGTGGGGAACAGAGTTGAAAGCGTTGGCTATATCAAATGATACAGCCAAAACTCCGTCCCCTGCCTCCACGGCCTCCCTCACTTGGCTCTTGAGCCGGGCCAGCGCATCAATTGTCGAACGCTTCCTCCGGAAACCGAATTGGGCGTCCGACAGGTTTGGCCCCACCTCCAGCAGGTGGCCATTAAGCCGCCTGGCAACGATCCCCTCGAACAACTTTCCAACCTCATCGAGAAGAACGATGGGCCGGTATGCCGAGGGGGAGTCTGCCGGGCGTCCTTCTTTTCGAAGGAGGCATAATTGCCCCTCCTTCCAAGGTTTCGGGAACCTCCCAGACGTGAAACACGCATTGAAGAGGTCCCGAAATCTTGTTTCCATCTGGGTGGTGGCAATGGCCACTACCCGCGCGGGAACACCGTCCGGCCCTGGAGCCGTCTTTTTGGCGCGGATGCGGAAGGTCTCCACGGCAAGTTCATCCGCCGTAACCAGAGGGACCTCTTCCTCTGGCGGAGTTTCACCCCGCGGAGGGGCCATTACTGGTGGAGTGAAATTGGTCCTGCATGGAAACAGGGACCGGACCACCCCGTCCAGCAACGCCGGCTCAAGGGACTCCGTCAGCGGAGGACCAAAGGGGCGCAGTTTGTTTCGCGCCGCCTTGTACGGTCTTCCGTACGGGTCCCTGTTGAGGCCCTCTAGCATCTCAGCTCGCGCCGCATCGTCAGCGGCGCCCATTTCCGACTTGAGGGTCTTTTTTGCCTCTACGTAAGAGGCGTAGAGAAGATCCTCGTTGTCGGGGTCTCTCCGGCTGCGCCGTCGACTCCGCGTGTACGCTCTCCTTGCCACAACGCAGGCAGCCCGGAGATCCGCTAGTCTCTCCGACCACCAATAAACGGCGCGACGGGGAGGTGGGCGGCGAGACCGAGGCATGCTGGAGTTGCACACCTCGGTCAGGGACTTCTTTAATTGAGCCGCTGCGGAGTCCACGTCCAGGACTTCGACAGGAGGCGTGAGCCAATCCTGGACAAACGCCGCCTCCTTAGCCGCTTCACGGTCAAGGCGGGTGAGAGCCCACCGTGGAAAGGGAGATCGGTTTGACAGGGCCGTTCTCTGGGAGCTCTGGCTGGAGATGTCGAACCGCACATATCGGTGGTCTGACATTGTCTCCACCGTCTCGACCCGCCAGTTGACGACGCGGGCGGCCAGGACGGGAGAAGCGAACGAAACGTCCACCACCGACCCTCCCCATCGCCGCACACACGTCTGAACCGTCCCTCTGTTGAGGAGGGACACACCGGACGAGGCCGCCCAAAGTTCGACAGCAGGTCCCCGGACATTACAAGAAGCGGCCGGGTTGCCCCAGGCCACCGACTTGGCGTTCAAGTCGCCCAATACGACAACCTGACGAGGTGCCACCCTACCGACAACCGCGGCCAGGATCTCAAGGAAGTTCTCGAAATCCTGGAATGAGCGGTTTGGGGAGAAATAAACGCCTATCAGGGCTATTTCTCCCCACACGGCGGCAACGTATCCCGATCCCCTCTCTAAAAGCGAAAGGGGAGGGGAGTCTGTGGAAGCTCGCGACACCAGAGCAACCAAGCCGTCCCGATCACCCAGCCAACGACTGGATACCGAGTACGGCTCGCTGACTATGGCCACGTCTATCAACCACTCAGCCATGGCCTGCATCAGCAGGTCCTGGGCTGCTTTGCAGTGGTTGGTATTCGCCTGGAGGATGCGATGTTCGATCCTATCCATCAATCGGACATCGCACCTTCCTCATCGGCCGCCGAGGGCCCCGCTCTGGGGGCGGCGGTCGCAGCGCCAGGCGGGGTTGACGCCTGCGCTTTGCCCTTCTTAGCGGGAGGATTACACTTTCTCCCCTTCATAGCGTGACCCGCCGGGCGGCCGCTGGCTGCGCACACTGCGCAACGCGGCGTCGTGGCCTTGCAGGAGACCGACTTGTGCCCCTCCTCGCCGCAGCGGTAGCAGCTGTACGTCCTGTCCACTTTGGACGGACAAAGGGCCCGCATGTGCCCGATGCCAAAGCACTTGTAACAGCGCAGAGGCTGATCCTCAAGCAGCCGGACTTTGCAGGCACTGTACCCCACAAGAAGCGGTCCCTTGGCCAGGACGGCTTTAGCTGCGGTGACTGGGCAGTCAAGGCGAATAGTGCCCATGCCACCGCGGCCGGGCCTGATGTCCCGACTTTGCACCGCTGCGACGTCGCAACCTCCTATGGCTGCGATTGCTGCCATCACTTCCTCTTTGGTGATCGAGTCATCCATATCGGTCACCTCCAAGGCCACAGACTTAATTGGCCTGGCGATTTTAGCCGCGTCCGCGATTACCTCTTGCAATTTACTCGCAAAGAGGTCCGCATTGGCACCGCCTTGGGCCCCAGGGAACTCGAAGATTCGAGCCCCGGCTTGGGTCCGGCGACACGAGATTGCTCCGATCCCAAGTTGGGTCGGGTCAGCGTTGCTACGAGCCCGCTTGAGGATGGACTCGTAGGTCTCACCCCGCTCCTCAGCCTCCGCAGTGAGCGTCACCACTACAGCTGCAGTCTTGGGAGGAACCAGCTTCTTCCTCCCACCAGCGGAAGCCCTTTTGTCTGCTGGGGTAGCAGCGGCGGGCTTGGGGGCCGACTTTTTCCCCTTCTTCTTTTTCTTTCCCTTGCTCTCGCCCGTCGCTTGCGACGGGCCAGAAGGAGTGGCGGAGGGGGCTGCTGGGGCTGCAGTCTTTTTCTTCGCCTTTCCCTTTCCCTTATTCCTCACTTCCGTCCACGGCTGATTAGACGGAGTAGTGGAGGGTAATTGGGCGTCCTCCTTTTGAGCGTCCTCCATTTGAGCGTCCTCCCTTTGAGAGGATGGCCCCGGCTTGGTTGGCCCTGGCTTGGTTGGCCCCGGCCTGGTTGGCCCCTTGTCCGCCGCTAATGGTGGACGGAGGCGTTTCTCCGGTAGGAGTCTGTCCTCGATGCCATCGAGGCAGGCTCTCGTAAATGCCCTTTCCTCCATTACAACCTTGCGGATGATATCCTCAAAGTTCGAGGAAGGCCCTTCAGGTGCCGGCCTGGGGTCAGCCTGAGTAGGCCGGGCCGTGATTTCAGACAGCTTCTTGTGCAGCTGGCTGACCTCCGACTGCAGGCGGTCAACTTTTGCCTGCAGTTGCCGCGTCTCATCGGTCCCATTGCGCTGCACCAGCTCTGCAATAATCCCGCGCATGCTTGCGGCCCTGCACTTCAGGGACTTCTGAAAAGTCCCTTTTAGGTTGGAGGACTTGGAGGCAACCTGCATTATCTCCTCCGCGTCCTCCTTCGCCATGCGCTCCAGCTCGGCCATGGAGTGGTCCGCGTACAGGACGACGGACTCACCGTATCCGGTTTTAGCTCGCGCAGCTCGCACCTGCTGCTCCTTAGCAGCGACTTTCTCTTCCAAGTCCTGCTCGAGCTCCGCCCGCTGAGCTAGGTTCAGCTGGCGTTGCGCGTCTGCCAGACCCACGTCATGGGTATCGGCAACGGCAGGAGGGTTCATAGCCCTCATTTTTCGGACTTGCCTAGGCTTGGGCTTGGACTTACTCTTCGTCGCGTCCGAGTCAGATCCGCCCTTCAGGAAAGCCGCTGCCGCTTTCCGCTTTTGCCGAGGCACCGTCGAACCAGCATCTAGCTCACTGCCAGAGTCGAAGTCCGACCAGTCGTCCATCCTGCGATACCGGCCAACTGCGGCGGGTGCTTTGCAGCTAGTCACCGCCGCCGCCACCGTCGTATTTCCGTCAGATTGGCCCTGAGAAGGGCCTATTTCGGTACGCTTTGAGGCGTCCCGTGCCAATCCTTTTTTGGGCATAGCCCTCGCCGGCGTCGCAGAAAACTGCAACGAATTCGCGTTTAGGCTTCCGTCGGCGTCCGACTCCGACAGCCGTTCCACAACCACACGCGTCTCCAAACCGCCCAGTAAAGGGGCCTTCAAAAATTTGCCTGCCGAGTCACGCGGCTGCTTAATCTTTTGGGCCACTGCCTTCTTACCCAACGGACTCCTGTCCCTTTCCTTCGTCTTCACCAACACTACCTCTTCACCGTCGCTCTCTAACAGAGCGAAGCGATTGCTGCTTGCTGCACCTGCATCACAAGCACGATCTCCGCCACACACCTTCTCAGTGCCACCACGCGCAAATGCGCCACTTTCGTTCTCCACCTGGCCAGAACGGCCAACATCATTGTTTTGTTTTTGTTTATTCAATTCCATGATTGTTCCCACGAGTATGAGGGATTTACTCAGTCACCCCGGCGACACCCTCTGTAGCCGGGGAAGGGTACATACTGCGAAGGTCCCCTGGTATTCGCAGGTTTTTACGTGTTTTCTCACGGGTTATTTGTTTCAAGGTTTTCCTTCCTCTGGGCCCGGCCAATCAAGGCAACGCCCCTTCGGTCCATGCCGCAACCAACGTACCCCCCGTGAGCCTGACGACGGGAGGTGGTTGACGGAAGCGGCATGGATACCGGTGGAGGGACGGCGAACTCCCTCCGACGAACCAGTCAATGGGGTTAGCACCGACACAGTCCGCCTATACCTCCTAACTTGCCACAAAGTGGCCGTTACAGCATCGCTGAAATCGATGAAATCAATTACACGGCGCTACGCGCCCAACCGCGTCTGTTTGGGACCTTACGACCCTACATGGCGAAAGCCACTAGTGTGACTCCACCCTCCCTCCTGGCAAAGAAGGCACTCCTTGCCTCTGCCTGGCTTCATCCCCTTTCGGAGAAGCCCCTAATCCCCCCCCCCACCAACGCGGCCCAAAAAGGACCGCGAAGGCGCCTGGTGGTTTTAGTTACGTCTATTTCAGAAGGAAATAGACCAATAACAGGCAGCAACCACGTGAAGGAAACCACCAGACTTGCCCTGAGGATCATCACGACTGTTGCGCTCTCCCCCAGGGCCATTCGCCTCCATACCGCGCCCCCTGCGCCGATATGGAAGGCCTGCATTTATCCAATTTAATGGATAAACCCAGACCCGCCCAACCTAACCTAACCTAACCTAACCTAACCTAACCTAACCTAACCTAACCTAACCTAACCTAACCTAACCTAACCTAACCTAACCTAACCTAACCTAACCTAACCTAACCTAACCTAACCTAACCTAACCTAACCTAACCTAACCTAACCTAACCTAACCTAACCTAACCTAACCTAACCTAACCTAACCTAACCTAACCTAACCTAACCTAACCTAACCTAACCTAACCTAACCTAACCTAACCTAACCTAACCTAACCTAACCTAACCTAACCTAACCTAACCTAACCTAACCTAACCTAACCTAACCTAACCTAACCTAACCTAACCTAACCTAACCTAACCTAACCTAACCTAACCTAACCTAACCTAACCTAACCTAACCTAACCTAACCTAACCTAACCTAACCTAACCTAACCTAACCTAACCTAACCTAACCTAACCTAACCTAACCATGGTGGGGTAGCCAAAAAGTAGACCACAGAGGAGAAGAAATGTCAGGGGCAATTGAGGACATGGGCTTCCAGGTGCTCAACAACGGAGACACCCCCACATTTGATACCATCAGGGGAGGGAAAACATACGCCAGCCATGTGGACATAACGACCTGCTCTTTGGATATGCTGGACCTGGTGGATGACTGGAAGGTCGAAGATAGTATGATAAGCTCGGATCACAACGCCATTACATTCAGAGTGAGACTTCTAAAAGCAAAAGGAACCAGCATAAGCAGAACTACTAGGCAGTACAACACTAAAAAAGCAAATTGGAGCCAGTTTCATGAGAAACTGGCCAATTTAAACACAGAAAATAATATAAATACCATAGAAATAGCAAAAATAGAAAACAAAGCAGAGTTAGACCAAGCAATAGAAACATACACAAGCGTAATAATAGAAACATGCAAAAACACAATACCAAAAAAGAAAGCAAAAGAAGTACTTACCTTGCCGTGGTGGTCCGAGGAACTTGACAGGCTGAAGAAAATTGCGTCCACCAGGAAGCGTAGAATCAGATGCGCAGCGCCGGTCCGGAGAGCAAAAGTCGTCGATGAGTACCTGGAAGCAAAACAAACATATGAGAGTGAAGTCCACAAAGCTAAGATAGACAGCTGGAAGGCCTTCTGCGGTAAACAAGACAAAGAAGGAATGTGGGAAGGGATCTATCGGGTAATTGGAAGGACGTCTAAGAGACACGAAGATCTACCTTTGACCAAGAGCGGGAAGGTTTTGAGCCCCACAGCGTCCGCGGAAATGCTCGCTGAGACATTTTACCCGGAGGATAACGAGGAAAATGACAACGAGGACCACCAGCGAGTTAGAAAGGAAGCTGATCAAGTAAATGGCTGGAAGCATGATGAAGAACATGACCCACCATTTACCTCTGAAGAAGTGGAAATCGCAATGAATAGCTTCAATCCCAAAAAGGCTCCAGGTTCAGACGGCTTGACAGCGGATATCTGCAAACATGCGATCACTCAGAACCCGGAAGCTTATCTATCATTGGCCAATAAATGTCTGGAGAAAGGTCATTTCCCAACCATCTGGAAAGAGGCAACGGTAGTAGTTCTTCGAAAACCCGGTAAAGATAGTTACACGGAGGCAAAAGCGTACAGGCCGATAGGGTTATTGCCGGTTTTTGGGAAAATCCTGGAAAAAATGACTATAAACAGGGTAAAATGGCACGTCCTTCCAAAACTTAGTCCCTGCCAGTATGGTTTTATGCCACAGAAGAGCACGGAAGACTCCCTCTATGTCCTCATGCAACACATACGCAATCAGCTGGCACAGAAAAAACTCGTCACAATTGTATCGTTGGACATAGAGGGAGCCTTTGATAGTGCTTGGTGGCCGGTAATCAGGACTAGGTTGGCGGAGGAGAACTGCCCTATCAACATAAGAAGGCTTATCGACAGCTATTTGAGTAACCGCATGGTTAGGGTCAGGTACGCAGGGCAAGAGGTAAGCAGGCAAACCAGTAAGGGCTGCGTCCAGGGGTCTATCGGAGGACCAATACTCTGGAATTTAATCCTTGACCCGTTACTCAAGGAGCTAGGGAATCGGGGCGACTATTGTCAGGCGTTTGCTGATGATGTGGTTTTGGCTTTTGTTGGGCACACAGCATTGGAGATAGAACAACAGGCGAATGGTGCTCTCGCGCATGTTCAGAAGTGGGGTGTCAAAAACAAACTGAAGTTTGCACCACATAAGACCAAAGCGATGGTGATCACAAGAAAACTGAAATATGACACACCACGCCTGAACATGGGCGGGATCGCTATCAGCATGTCACAAGAGATTAAGATCCTGGGGCTCACAATAGATCATAAGCTCACGTTCAATAGCCATGTAGCCAGTGTCTGCAAAAAGGCATTGAACGTGTACAAACAGCTATCTAGAGCCGCCAGGGTCAGCTGGGGTCTCAATCCAGATGTTGTGCGCAACATATATACAGCCGTAGTAGAGCCCATCATCATGTACGCTGCCAGTGCCTGGGCACCCGCGACTCATAAATTGGGCATGCAAAAGCACTTAAATACTGTTCAACGAGGTTTTGCCCAGAAATTATGCAGAGCTTACCGGACTGTCTCTCTAAATTCAGCATTAGTGCTGGCTGGCATTCTGCCACTCGACCTCAGAATACAGGAGGCAGCCGCCCTGTATGAGGCAAAGAGAGGAGTCCCCCGGCCAGCACTGGAAGATAGAGAGGTGGAGAAAATGACAGCTTTTGATAGAGCACCCCATCCAGCCAAACATATGCGCCTGGAATTCATATGCCTGGAAGACCAAGAGCAGGTGGACATCCACAGCGACTACGCAGTTCGGATGTTCACAGACGGCAGCAAGATTGAGGGCAAGGTCGGAGCAGCGTTATCCGTATGGAATACGTTAGCCGAGACCAAAGCCCATAAATTGAAACTGCCGTCTTACTGCACCGTCTACCAGGCAGAATTGCTGGCCATATGCCAGGCCACGAAGGAGGTCTTAAAAAGCTCGGAGTCAAGCTTCGGAATATATAGCGACTCGAGGTCATCGCTCGAAACCATCACCAACTATGGTTCCACTCATCCTCTTGCCGTAGAAATTCGGAACAACCTCCATAAAGCCAGTAAAAACCAGAATAAAACTGTGACTTTATACTGGATAAAGGCTCACGCAGGTTTAATCGGAAACGAGCGAGCGGACGAGCTAGCAAGAGACGCAGCCCTTAAAATAAAGACAAAACCCGCATATGAGTTTTGCCCAGTCTCATACGTAAAACGGCAAATACGTTTGGAAACCTTAGGCGAGTGGAATAGGCGGTACAAAACAGGCACAACTGCAGCCACGACTAAAATGTTTCTCCCCAATGCCGTAGAAGCGTACAAATTGGTTAGGCAGATTAAGCCAACGGGCGTACTCACGCAGATAATGACTGGGCACGGTGGGTTTTCTGAATACTTATCCCGGTTTAAGTGTAAAGAAAGCCCATCGTGCATCTGTGAACCCAGCCAAGCAGAAACAGTCTCACACATTTTAATAGAATGCCCTGTATATGGAAAACAAAGATACGAAGCCGAGCAGGAGCTAAAAACGTGTATAAAAGCGGAAACAGTACATGAGCTTGTAGCAAATAAGGATAGTAGAACGTTGTTTCTTACATATTGTACAAATGTTGCAAAAAATGTTATAGATAGAAATAAGTAAGATGTCAAAATATGTTGTACATATATATAATGTTATATATATATAAATCAGCATAGAAAATTGTTAGCATAAGGTATGTAAATAAGTAGCAAGTAAGTAAATAGATATAAGATAAAAACTGTATAAGTATTAAGAATAAGTTCAATAATTGTAATGGCTTGGTATATAATAAAAAGATGTCACAACCCCTTACCATATCCCACACCAGATAGGAAATGTAAAGAGAAGACAAGAAAGGAAGATAAAATAAATATTAAGGCGTAGAGATAGGAATCCCATACGGACAGAGATTAAATAGAAAGAAAAGTATGAAAGAATAGATGAAAGAAAGACTCTGACCCTGACTTGTCAGAGGGCAACGCACCTAGTGACGTTTCGAGACGTCAAAAAAAAAAAAAAAAAAAAAAAAAAAAAAAACCTAACCTAACCTAACCTAACCTAACCTAACCTAACCTAACCTAACCTAACCTAACCTAACCTAACCTAACCTAACCTAACCTAACCTAACCTAACCTAACCTAACCTAACCTAACCTAACCTAACCTAACCTAACCTAACCTAACCTAACCTAACCTAACCTAACCTAACCTAACCTAACCTAACCTAACCTAACCTAACCTAACCTAACCTAACCTAACCTAACCTAACCTAACCTAACCTAACCTAACCTAACCTAACCTAACCTAACCTAACCTAACCTAACCTAACCTAACCTAACCTAACCTAACCTAACCTAACCTAACCTAACCTAACCTAACCTAACCTAACCTAACCTAACCTAACCTAACCTAACCTAACCTAACCTAACCTAACCTAACCTAACCTAACCTAACCTAACCTAACCTAACCTAACCAGCGCCTGGTGGCCAGCCATAAGAACTAGACTGGCTGAGGAACAGTGTCCTGTAAACGTAAGACGGCTCTTGGATAGTTACCTACAGGATCGAAGCGTAAGAGTGAGGTATGCTGGACAAGAGCACGTAAGGAAGACCTACAAGGGATGTGTCCAAGGATCGATCGGTGGACCAATGCTCTGGAATCTTCTCCTAGATTCCCTCCTGAAGGGCCTTGAACAACGAAAGGACTATTGTCAGGCCTTTGCTGACGACGTGGTGCTGGTGATTGACGGTGATACCGCACTAGAAGTTCAAAGACAGGCCAATGCCGCCCTCGCCTATGTTCAGGGGTGGGGTGTCAAAAATAAGTTGAAATTTGCACCACATAAAACAAACGCCATGGTCATTACCAAAAAACTGAAGTTTGACACACCACTGCTGAGGATGGGCGGGGTCGACATTGAAATGTCTGATGAAATAAAAATCCTGGGTGTTACGATAGACCACAAACTGACCTTCAACAACCACACGGCAAATGTCTGCAAGAAAGCTCTTAATATTTACAAAAAGCTAGCCACAGCTGCAAAGGTTAGTTGGGGTCTTCACCCGGAGGTCATCCGCACAATATACATCCGCACAATATACACAACAACCGTGGAGCCAATCATTATGTACGCTGCGAGTGTCTGGGCCCAAGAAACTAAGAAATTAGGTATACAGAAGCAGCTCAACACGGTGCAGAGAGGATTTGCTCAGAAGATAACGAAAGCATACCGAACTGTGTCTTTGAACTCGGCCCTGGTACTGGCTGGGTTACTCCCGCTTGACTTCAGGATCCAAGAAGCAGCTGCTTTGTATATAGCCAAGCGTGGAGTGACCCTGCCAGTCCTAGCAGATAGAGAGATAGAGAAGATGGTCAGTTACACAATGACTCCCCACCCAGCTAGTCACATGAACATAGAGTTTACAAACTTGAGTGACCAGGCAGCTGTGGATAGTCACAGCAACCAAGACCTCAAAATTTTTACTGATGGCAGTAAACTTGAGGGCAAAGTTGGAGCAGCACTGTCCTTTCGGGACAGTGAAGCGGAGACGAAAACCCTCAAGCTTAAATTAACATCATACTGCACAGTGTACCAGGCAGAACTCTTGGCCATTTGCCGAGCAACGCAAGAGATACTTAACCGTCCCGAGCGGAGCTACGGAATATATAGCGATGCAAAATCTGCCTTGGAAACAATCGCAAACGCAGGCTCTACACATCCACTCGCTGTTGAGGCTCGAAGTAACCTCCGCGAGGCGTTGACCCAGAATAAGAAAGTCTCCTTGTTCTGGATCAAGGCCCACGCCGGTCTGGAAGGTAATGAGCGGGTGGACCAGCTTGCCAAAGAAGCTGCTCTGAAATCCAAAAAGAAATCAGATTATGAATTTTGCCCAGCCTCCTATGTCAAGAGGCAGATTCGACAAGAGACACTGACTAAATGGAATGACCGATACATGACTGCCGACACCGCGAAAATCACAAAGATCTTCTTTCCTGACGCAATACATGCCTTTAAGACAGTACGACAAATTGAACCGACTAGCACGTTGACGCAACTAATGACGGGGCATGGTGGTTTCTCCGAATATTTGACCCGGTTCAAATGTAAGGAGAACCCATCATGCGTCTGCGAGCCAGGTGTCAGTGAAAGTGTACCGCATATTTTGTTCGAATGCCCTGTAAACGGTTTTAAAAGATACGAAGCGGAGCAAAAGCTTGAATGTCAAATAGAAGCCAAAAATGTTAACTCACTTATGGCTGATAAAACAAAAAGATATATACTAATGGAATACTGTAAAAATGTAGCGGAGATAGTGATAAAAAGAAATAAAGATGCATAAAATATGGTGAATATATATTATATGATATATATAAACAGCATATAAGAATAAATAGCATAAGTAAACTTAAGTTAAATTGTATGAGCAGTAAACTAATTAGAAATAAGATATAAATAAAACATATGTAGTAATTAATATTAAGAACAAAATGTAAGATTAGATATAAACAAAAGTAAGATACCTTAATAAAAGTAACTAGTAGTTAAGATCCCCTAGACCCTTAACGGGTACGCTAAGAATGTAAACCTCACCCGTAGATAGCAATAAAGATAACAAATGTCTTTGATTACGTCAAAGGAACGAGAAAAAAAAAAAAAAAAAAAAAAAAAAAAAAAAAAACCTAACCTAACCTAACCTAACCTAACCTAACCTAACCTAACCTAACCTAACCTAACCTAACCTAACCTAACCTAACCTAACCTAACCTAACCTAACCTAACCTAACCTAACCTAACCTAACCTAACCTAACCTAACCTAACCTAACCTAACCTAACCTAACCTAACCTAACCCAAGTAGCCACTAAAGTTATCGATAGAAATAAATAGATTAGTAAGTATGTTGATTATATATATTGTAATATATGTAAAGCCAGCATAGAAATAAAATTGTTACGAACAATGTGTAGAACTAAGAACTATTAATTAAGAAAAGAAAGCACAAGTTGTAAATCTAAAATTTTTTTTATGTAAATAGATCTAAGCAGAAAATTGTATAGGCATAAGATATAAGTTTGTATTATTGTAAGCATCACCTGGTTGAAATAAGATGACGCCATCCCTCATCCTACCCTAATTAAGAGAGTAAATGAAAGGCTAGTTAGATTTAAATATCTTGAATCAT